>JAKELG010000480.1:0-26063 GCA_021527035.1 Lactarius vividus | reverse complement strand
ATACTAACTGGTGCCCCAGTCTCGTGTACGACCACGTCCATCGAAGTCCTGAAACATAACAAGCGTAAGTTATGACGAATGCTATGCGACTGGGGGTGCGCTTGCCAACGTTAACGTCAGCGCATGCTGCGTCTCGATATCCGTGAGCGTCAGCGCCTTGATTGCATGCACCTTGGGATGCACGCCGGGCGCAAGCGCAACAAGAAACGACATGCGCACGGACTGGCACGTGGCGGGTTGCAATGGCCTGTCATCAGCAGTCGGTCATAGAGGGCACAAGAATTGGGACGCCGGACGCACCCGACGCGCACGCGGCTCTCCAGCGGCACGATCCCGCACCGCCGTTGATGGACATCCGATAAACCGCAACCCACACACCAGCCGTCTCATCCCACAGGAGCGCCGAGTCGAGGGGTGGGTCGAGCAGTGGCAGGGGTGTGGGCGGGTGATACGCACATATCATCGTAAGAGACTTGCGTGCAGTGAGGAAGGATAGAAGGAAAAGGGGCGGGTGCGTGGGATCGGGTGCATAATCTGGTTGCCTCCAATCAAAGAATCAGGAGAAAGTCGAGGAACATCTAAGCGACATAATAAGTAAAGAGCAAGGAGAATGAAGACTCGAGAGGTGCCGAAGAAAGCTCGCTGGTGCTCGGTTTGTTGTGAGATTAAAGCCTATCGTCAGTGTCTTCTGAGTAGATCAACAGAAGCATCGGGGTGGGTCACCAGTCGCCGAATCGTAGAAAAATGTCCCAGGTCGGGGACCCGCGGGTCTACTATCCCGCGCATAACAATCGAGACCATTGAGTTGATTGGAGTCCCACGGTCCCTCAGCCCGGGCCTGCTGCGTTATTACCCCTGGGTCTGGACTCGGTCCCTTTGATGCCGGTGGACACGCCCTTAACAACGTGGGAATGTTCGGAATTCCATAGCGTGGCGTTATCGTGTGGACAACCAACTCGTGGTCGTCTAGACGCTCGAACCACACGCTCACTCTATCCCCCATCACACTGACCTCCAAAACACCCTTCCATCCAGTATGACCTCTGCACAACATTCCGAGCACGGCCAAATCTCAAATTCGTGCGTAAATGGTTATTATCCCGTGCTCACTCCTTGATAGTGACCCGCTACTCCAGCCCGGGTCGCTCGGCGTCGCGAAATCCAGGAAGAGGCGGCTTCAATCCCCTTTTTTGTCTTCCGATACGCGGCCAAGAACCGTCCTTGGACAGCCCTCGAGACGCCGAGCCGCAGGGAGGCCCATCCCAGCTCCGTGTTGAGGTGACCGGTACGTACTTGAATCCTGACCCGTTGATTCTCCGATGGTATTTTAATTTCCTTCTTTAGTTCTCCGAGCACACGACGTTCCTCGTCTCAAGAATGTTTTTGGCCTAAAATTCTTTGTTACTGTCGCCAGTCAGGGGACAGAAAAGAAAACACCCAGTGTTCCGGCTAAGAGGCGGACCGCGAGGTGGGGCGAGGGCATTGGTACCTTGTAAGCTATCCGAGTCTCTCCTTAATCCTCTTCTTCGGTTGAGAGTCCTGTTCAGCATCCTACAGCCGTCCACGCCTCTTATACTATGTCTTTATGCGGAACGGTTCGCACGTCGAGATATCCTTATCGGAAGCTATGAGATGATACCTGTCGAATCCCGAATCGGTTCGTTTCCTAATAGAAACCTCGCTTGTCTGATTAGCTAACATCTCGGTGATAGACACTCCTTTTGTCCTCGTCAATGGCGATGGACATGCTGGACCGACGGTCACGCTCTACTTGACGGTGATTGTGTCACCGAACACCACTTCCGACCCAATCGTGCCCATCGACCCCCCCCATCCTCCAGTCAACCAAAATCAACGACTCGCCTTCTGAAGTGGCTGAGGAGCCCTCTGCGGCCCAGGACTACACGACCACCGCCACCAGTTCTGCAACTCTCTCACCTCCACCAGATCGCCGTCCCAGCGAGACGAGCAGCACGCCAATCCCGCCAGCGGCCGATCGAAGGGGAGTATCACCTACCCGGAGTGCTCTCTATGACGCCGAGAGAGTGATGACGACGATCAATCTCTCAAATAAATGGGAAGGCGCTCTCGAGAGGATCAAGTGGGTGATGGATACTCTTGGCCCAGTTGCAGAAGTGCGTTACAACGTCCTTCTTATTAGTTTTGACCCGAGCCACATTTTGTCCTCAGCTCCACCCAATTGCGAAGATGGCACATGGTCTGCTTGTTGCGATTCCCAAGGTGATCTATTTGCGCTATTATCGGATTAAAATACTTATGTAATGTGTTAGACCCTCCTCGAGCAGTTTCAACGCGACGACAACATCGGGTCCTTGCTTGCCGCCATGCACGATGCGTTTGATTTCACAAACCAGGAAGACCGTTTCAAAGCAATCGGACGTGATTCGAAGCAGGCACGAATCCTTACGCTGATGTTGCAGCATGTCTGTAATTGCTGTGACTTTATCCAATCATACGCAAAGGATTCGCGATTCTGTACGTAATATTTATTAGTTTCGGTGGCCAACGTAAACATGCGGTTTTCAGGGAAGCGGATATTGAAGAATACAGGCGGCCAAGTCGACAAAAAAATCGAGGACTTCCGCGTCATCCTTCTCGAACAGCGAAGGGCTTTCCTAGACGAGGCTAGCATCACCACGGAGATAACTGCACTCCAAATTCTGGACGATGTAGGAATCATTTCGAGTCAGCTTGACGGGATGGCTACGCAGTTGAAGTGGGTGTCTAGCCAAGTCTCAGATGCCGGTACGTAGTCCCGATACCTTGAATGTTATCGATCTGACAATCGTTATAGAACTGGATAGGAAAATCGGAGAAATCCCATATGGGACGGGTTCACGATTCACACCCGAGAAGGGCTGTCTTACGGGAACACGCACGGCGTTCTTGGACTTTATCGACAATTGGGTGAACGATCCGGCTTCGGACCGTTGTCTAATTCTCTTCGGGCAAGCGGGCACGGGAAAGTCATCGATTGCGCATGAGATCGCACACCGCTTCGACAAAATGCATCGTCTTACGTCATCATTTATCTTTTTGCGTAAGGAGCAATCCAAACGGGAGGCTTACCACCTCTTTACAACCCTTGCGCGCGATCTCTCCGACCGCTATCCTTCGTTCAAAGCCGCGCTCGGAAGGCTGGTGAGGGACAAGACCTCTCTTCGAGTTGGCGCACGTGACTACGATACCCTGTTTCAATCCCTTATCCTGGAACCGCTTAAGGACCTGCACATCGTCGGTCCTATTCTCGTTGTAATCGATGCCCTCGACGAGAGTGGGGACGCAATTGGTGGAACGGGATTACACACATTTCTCGCTAAAAACCTCATCCGACTGCCATCGAACTTCCGCGTGCTCATCACTTCGAGACCAGAGGACCGCATCGAGTCTGCGTTCGGTAGAGCGCAATCAGTCAAGATCAAATACATGAAGGATCCGAAGCTGGCTGCTAAAACCCATGACGATATTCTTGCCTTTCTTCTGAAGACACTCCCTTCAGACGAGGTCAGACATCACAGCAACGCACTGGCAATAAAGGCAGAAGGGTTGTTTCAGTGGGCAGCGGTTGCCAGTAGATTTATCCTAAATCCCCCCGGGCGGTTCGGCTATAGCAAGAAAAAGTGTATAAATCATCTACTGAAACTCAGTACAAAACGCGATGGACAAGACCCTTTAGATGAGCTATACAACGAAGTCCTTGAAGGATACTTTACGGAACGAGAAGAGCAGCTCCTATTCTGCTCTGTCGTGGGACAGCTAATCGCTTCAATTGAACCACTCAGCATCCGTTCCCTGACTACTCTGCGGCGACACGCCGGCGACGACAAGGACAAGGACGATGACGCCGACGCGGTTGTGATATTGCTCCGTCGCCTAGGCTCGTTGTTGAGTAATGTCAATTCATCCGACGAAAACCTTCCCATCATTCCTCTCCATACCTCATTCCGCGATTTCCTCACAAATAAGGAGAAGAGCGGCGATTATTGTGTGGAGCTTCTTGACGCTCACCGTCAATTGGCCCATTCCTGTCTCAATCTACTGCTCAAAGACCTCAAATTCAACATCTGCAATCTGGACACGTCATATCTTGCCAATAAGGATGTTATAGATCTCGACTCCCGCATTGATGAACACATCCCACCTGCTCTGTCGTACGCGTGTCGTTTATGGGATGATCATATGGAACATATTGGCTTCGAAGGGTATCTGTTTGGAAAACTTCGACGCTTCTTTGAGAAGAAACTTCTGTTTTGGTTGGAGGTTCTTAGCTTGACAAGCAATTTGGGCCTTGCTTCCACAGCGTGCTCGGGTCTGAACAAGTGGTTAGCCTCTGGTGAAGGTGTGAGTGCAAATGTTGATTTGATGAGGAAGGCAAACAACTAATAAGTATGATCGCAACAGGTTTCTCAAACAGAACTGGAGAATTTGAGGTTGTTCGTCAATGATGCGTCTGTATTTATACGGCACTTCGGGATGACGATGGCGAAGAGTGCTCCACATGTCTATCTTTCTGCCCTACCATTTACGCCATCGGGTTCTCCTGTCTCTGCACATTATTCCGGCTCATTTCATGGAACATTACGAGTGGACCGTGGGCGATTATCTCATTGGTCTTCTTTAGAGATGGTGATTCGAGACGTTGGGCGCATTGTCAATTCCATTGGAATCTCACCAGATGGCCAGCGGATTGTCTCAGGCTCTTCCGATGGAACGATTCGTGTGTGGAACGCGACTACGGGAGAGACAGAGGCGGGCCCATTCACTGGTCACACGGATTCGGTCGAGTCTGTGGCATTCTCGCCAGATGGCCACCGCATCGTCTCAGGCTCGGACGATCGAACAATTCGTGTGTGGAACGCGACTACGGGAGACACAGAGGCAGGCCCATTTACTGGTCACACGGATTCGGTCGAGTCTGTGGCATTCTCGCCAGATGGCAACCGCATCGTCTCAGGCTCTTCCGATCGAACAATTCGTGTGTGGAACGCGACTACCGGAGACACAGAGGCAGGCCCATTTACTGGTCACACGTCTTCGGTCTTGTCTGTGGCATTCTCACCAGATGGCCACCGCATCGTCTCAGGCTCTTTCGATCGAACAATTCGTGTGTGGAACGCGACTACCGGAGACACAGAGGCAGGCCCATTTACTGGTCACACGTCTTCGGTCTGGTCTGTGGCATTCTCGCCAGATGGCCACCGCATCGTCTCAGGCTCGGACGATCGAACAATTCGTGTGTGGAACGCGACTACCGGAGACACAGAGGCAGGCCCATTTACTGGTCACACGGATTCGGTCGAGTCTGTGGCATTCTCACCAGATGGCCACCGCATCGTCTCAGGCTCTTTCGATGAAACAATTCGTGTGTGGAACGCGACTACTGGAGACACAGAGGCAGGCCCATTTACTGGTCACATGGATTCGGTCGAGTCTGTGGCATTCTCGCCAGATGGCAACCGCATCGTCTCAGGCTCGCACGATCGAACAATTCGTGTGTGGAACGCGACTACCGGAGACACAGAGGCAGGCCCATTTAGTGGTCACACGGATTCGGTCGAGTCTGTGGCATTCTCGCCAGATGGCCACCGCATCGTCTCAGGCTCGCACGATCGAACAATTCGTGTGTGGAACGCGACTACCGGAGACACAGAGGCAGGCCCATTTACTGGTCACACGAATTCGGTCTGGTCTGTGGCATTCTCGCCAGATGGCCACCGCATCGTCTCAGGCTCGGACGATCGAACAATTCGTGTGTGGAACGCGACTACGGGAGACACAGAGGCAGGCCCATTTACTGGTCACACGTCTTCGGTCTTGTCTGTGGCATTCTCACCAGATGGCCACCGCATCGTCTCAGGCTCGCACGATCGAACAATTCGTGTGTGGAACGCGACTACCGGAGACACAGAGGCAGGCCCATTTAGTGGTCACACGTCTTCGGTCTTGTCTGTGGCATTCTCGCCAGATGGCCACCGCATCGTCTCAGGCTCTTTCGATCGAACAATTCGTGTGTGGAACGCGACTACCGGAGACACAGAGGCAGGCCCATTTACTGGTCACACGGATTTGGTCTTGTCTGTGGCATTCTCGCCAGATGGCCACCGCATCGTCTCAGGCTCGCACGATCGAACAATTCGTGTGTGGAACGCGACTACTGGAGACACAGAGGCAGGCCCATTTACTGGTCACACGGATTCGGTCGAGTCTGTGGCATTCTCGCCAGATGGCCACCGCATCGTCTCAGGCTCTTTCGATCGAACAATTCGTGTGTGGAACGCGACTACCGGAGACACAGAGGCAGGCCCATTGACTGGTCACACGTCTTGGGTCAGGTCTGTGGCATTCTCGCCAGATGGCCACCGCATCGTCTCAAGCTCTTCCGATGGATCAATTCGTATGTTGAACGCTGCGACACCAAATACGCAAACTACAACCCACGTCGGCTTCACTGACCACTCTGTGATTGACGAAGATGGATGGATACGTGGTAGTAAAGGCGAACTCCTGATGTGGATCCCACCACCACACAGGGCAAATCTTCACCGCCCAAGTAATATCTGGGTTGCCGGCGAACACGAAACCCGCCTCGATCTGTCGACTTTTGTACATGGGCAGAGTTGGACTACTTGTATTAACACCTAGATAGAACCGATAATTCTGAACTGCAATAATGTGACGAGCTTTAAGTCGATAATAGTACATCGGGGCAGTACACGCTGACAACTCGGTCAGTAACAAGCAAAATCTCGACGCGACGCCTTGCCACCGAGCAAGTAGCATGAGTTCGTCAAGCGAAAAAATTGCTGACACGCTCAATAACTGGAAAGGTAACCGGTTTACCACGACGCCAACGGCCGTCTCCAATCGCCCCTCATGTGGACTGAATGACAAATAATGACATCACCAAAAATGCAATTGTGACGACGACGACGCTCGATATCCTCAGGCACGTTGCTCCGAGTGCCTTCCCGTAGTGACCGCGCAGCCGCTCCTGCTTCATCACCTCCAGGTTCGCGCCGACTTTCTCCTCTGCGTTGCCAGCTCCTCCTGTAGCGCCGTGCTGTGCCACAGTAACGCAGATGCAGATACCCCATCGTCTCCTTTGCTCCGTGCGCCGGTCGTAGACAGCGTTCAATCTGGCGGCAGAAATGCTTCGGACTCGTCGGCCGAGCCAAGGAGCATATCGACGTCCGCAGCATCTGCGGCCGCGGAAGCCTCCGTAACCTCAGTGATGAGAAGACCTGATCTGACATGCGAGGGAGGTGTAAGCCATTTGACCATTGACAGCTCGGGCTTTCGGGTGACGTATGAGGACAGGTATGGCACGGTAGGAAGGAACGGTTCAGGAGGCGAGGGTTCAGGAGCAACTCTATAAAAAGGGAGGGAAATTGATAAAGATATAGCATACACCTGGAACGCACCTCGTTGACGGATAGCATACAGGAGTCCAGCCTGTCCAGCAGACCGCGGATGTCCGCCGGACGCTTCCCGAGCTTTCTATGCGTTCAGCTGGTTAGTGCCAAAGTCCCGTTTATGTCTGGGTTTTGAGAATGTGGTGAAGAGCACTCACGCTGAAGGTTGAACCGCATTGTCGAGTCCCACGTTTCCCAGTAATTTCCGGGCGTATTCCATTTGCTACGAGCCATACGTTGAGGTTATGACGAGGTAGGGGCGTCTCTGAATAAGGAGGCACCGGTAGCACTCTCTCTGATTTGATCCCATTGCATCTAGCCGTGTCCCATACCCCAATCAGCCTTACTGACGGACTTGTCGAGACGCCGAATAATGCGGAGGAAGTGAATTTAGTGGACGACGCATTCTTTGACTGCATTTGGAGAGAAATTACGAACGTAGAAAGATAGAAGAGGATAGTTTGGGTCGAGGAGTGGCCGCAAGTAGGTAACCGTGCTGCATCTGAATCGGTGGCGATTCCTTGGCCTTGGTGATTTTCAACTTGTGTTGCTAGCTACATAACGAGGTACGGACACGTTATCGGCAACACACTATCATAGTTCTCACTGCTACCTGGCACTGCCTTTACTGTACGTCGGAAACCGTGCGCCGATGCGAGACGTGTCGACGGAGCTAACTTACTGTTTGGAGTACATAGTGTCGTACCGCAGGGGGACCAATGGACCGCACCACATGACATGCACATGCAAGGTTTCGGACAATACTTGCGTACAAGAACCCATAAACACAATCGTTATGACTATACCATAGTTTACATTTTACCCCTCAGTTCGCCTGTCTCCGCGTCCTGATGGGTAAGCTCATCTCGCCTACCATTTCGCTCGCTAATACTCCCGCCTTAGAATGATTCAGGATTGTTAATGAAGTTCGCCGTCCTGAGGGAATAATTTAGGACCTAAAACATAGCACCGCTACCTTGTGACCTCGTCACAGCCACTGAGGACACATGCGATGCTGCTGTACACCAAATCAAGTGGTGACGGGATAATCGACATACCACCCTAATCTCGAGATGGCAATATGGCAATTCTGTATCGCGGACACCCCGAGATGACCGTGGCTGAACCGATACTACATCAATGAATTCGGTATACTGTTGGCACTCTACTGCAAGTCGCCCATGTGTACTAGCGTTTACACCTTTGTTTCGGACTGTTCCGTGGTTGTAAAGGGAGGGAGGCCCCAGTCCTCCGGGACAAATTGTTCCAGAGAACGAAGAATCTGATCAGGTTGCTCCCCACTCTGAGGACACCGGACGTTCAACAGGTTTTCGTCGGGAACCCACACCACTGTTCACACACCAGGTCAAAACAAGGCGCAAATGCAAGATGGAGCAGACAACGCACCACTCATCCCGGCACGTTTACCCGCCTGCACGCCCGGAATCGCATCCTCGAACACCAGTCCGCGCGCCCTCTCCGCGCGCTCATCCTCCCCAACCGCAGCCGCGCCACCGTCCTCATTAGGGCCGACAGTGCGCCCCAGCACGCGCGCAGCCGCGAGGAAAACGTCCGGGAACGGCTTTCCGCGGCCCGCGTTGCCGTCGCCGGCACACACGACGTGCCCCTCGAAGCGCGCAAAGACGTGCTGGAGGTGTGCCGTCTTGCGCTCGTAGTTGCGCTGCGCGGAGCCGGTCGCGATGGCGATGGGCACGCCGTGCACGACGAGGTGCTCGACGAGTCGTGCGACGCCCGGTAGCAGCTGCACGTGCGGCCAGCGCGCGTCCTGTGCGCCGGTGCGCTGGGTTAGGTAGTCGTCGATCGTGAGCGGGATGTCTGGGAAGAAGGAGAGCAGATGCGCCGCTGCGGCGCGCTCGGCTGTGCCAGGGCCAGGTTGGATAAGCTCGTTCTTTGGTTTCGGAGGCGGCCCGCACGTACGAACTCCCATGAGGCCCGCCTTTATTTCCCATGTCATTTTGGCGCCATATGGTGCGAGAATATCATCTGTGCGACAGGTCAAATGGATGGGGGATCACTGCGGCTGAACAGGTCGTTCTAGTTACTGGTGACATCTGTGTAGACGCGTTCCGAGTCGATCATCAGACCTGCATCGATCGTCACAACGCTGATCAGATTAGAAGAGACTGACTTGGCGTACCATCCATGTCAAATATCACATATTCGATTTTCCTTTGGGACGCCATCACTGTACTTGGAGGAACTACTTGGAAGTTGTTAGGACTCGGAGAACTCGGATATGTCATCCACTGGCCAATGGTAACAGTATAATTCCGCAGCAGTGCCTTTGACAGCTTCGAAAACATGGACGGGTTGTCTTATATAACCGACATTATATTTAGGATCATCCCACGGTCTAGCCCAGTTGCCAAGTGTCGGCGCATTGGCAGTGCGACGTGCAACACCTTGTACTCTCTGGGCAGGTCCATCACAGGTTCATTTGTTGCAACCCCCCAACTTGCGGGTTGCGGTACATAAAAGGGTAAAAAGACAGGAATTGTTCGATTTTTGATTTTATCAGCGCTGTCTCGCCGGTTCCCCCACCCAATTCATCTAGTATCCGATCGTGGTACCCACTCTATATAACCGCCGCTCCCTCGTTGGTATACCTTCTTCTGCCCCCAATTCATCCTCTCACCACAAAATGCTCAGCAGCAGCACTAGCCCTCATCACAACTCCCGCCTCCGCGGCCGATCCCCCGCGGCCAAAGACCGGGTCCGCATCTCGCCCCCTCCGCCAACCTCACCCCTCAAGATGGACTCCCGTCCCCTCCCGCTCCTCCGCCGCCGGCGCGTCCTCTTCCCGCTCTTCGCCCTCGCCCTCCTTTGCTTCTTCCTGTTCTCCCCCACGCACGATCTTTTCGGGCTGCCCCCCGCGCTGCAGGGCCTCCGGAACATCTCCCCCGCCAGCATCTCCGCGCTCAGGTTTATGCGCCCCCGCGTAGACGAGATACACGGCCTGCTCTATTATGCCGTGCACCAGAATGAGGGGCTCGCGCACGACGCACCAGACCCGACGCATCCGATCGACCTCTCCGTCTATGCGGACGACGACCCGTCGCCGGATTGGGCCTCGCGGGTGAAGCATCTCAACTCAGAGGCGCCGCTCGTCGTGTTCAGCAAAGTACGTCCAATTTCACCCCTCCTGGGGTTTACGTTGTTTTCTGATTGGGTTCATTGGCAGACATATTGCTCGTGGGTGGTGTCCTCTTAGTTCCTTTATTCATGTGCCTGAGAGGCGTTCTGTCCACGTGCGTTTTCTCGGCAATTTGGTTCGCAGATTTTCGCAAAGGGCAAAGGAGCTCATACTACGCTACGACCTCGTCCCACCACCCAAGATCATCGAGGTAGACCTACGTGGTACGTCCTCCCCATTCCCCTTCAGCGCGCAAAATGAGGTGAAAGACCGGTGTCTTTCTCTATCCCCGCAGATGACGGGGACTTTATTAAGGCAGTGCTAACTCGCCTCACTGGGCGCAACACCTTTCCCAATGTGATCTTGCGCGGTAAGTCCATCGGCGGATCCGACGACATCGTGGCGATGCACAAGGACGGCCGCCTACGCCAAGTGTTCGAAAAGGCGGACCTCCAGGTACTTGCCGAGATCAAAGACGATGAGGCATGAGCCAGGAAGTACCCCCTCGTGTATTGTATTTCTTGCTACTGCGCCCTCTTGGACATGTTTTTTTCATCAGACTTGTGCTATTACATATGACCGATAACCGTGTATATTCCGTGTTCACCGTAGCGCTTTGAGCCGACTGCGGAGCGTGCAATACTTACAAGTTACGTGTGTAAGCTGCAAGTTTCAATACCGGCTATCCCGCAACACGTTGGCGACCGGCAGGGCGTTTAATGTCACTGCTCGGGGAGGTGAAAACTTGAAGTACGTGCTGTGGAACTCGAATGGGAAACAGCGCACGTAGACACCTTCACCAACAACTAGATGCCGATTCTAAAAAGTGCATTTTTATACTATTTTATCAGATAATTGTAAAAATAAGAGTCGAGGAGCCTGAAAGATGAAGGCACACATGGCGAAACTGGTCGCTATCTAGGAGCCCAAGGCAGAAAAAGTAGGGGCCATGAATGGTGGAGCCGAAGTGAGATACCTAAACGCCTCTCTTCATTCGAGCAGCTCGGACACCACGCACTCGCGCTTTCTCCGAGGAAGTTCTTAGTAACGGTAGTGTAATCGATCAACACTGTAAATGGGCTAAGGCACTGATCGAACATCGAACAATGCGAGTCAAAGCGCTGGCATCTCGGAGGCATGATGGTGGTTGTGCATTCCTAAGTCCTCCTGGCCGGAAATCGGCCCGTTATTTCCGGTGTCGGCGGGATCCCCGCATTCCCCGGTCCCGGCGTACTTGCGCCAGTGTGCAGTTTCCATTCCTTCAAAGAAGCAGGGAGATCCTTGATTTTAGGAGAGACACGGAATAAGTGTCAAGCGCTAAGCGCTTGTAAATTCGAAAAGAAAAAAAAAAGTGATGTGATTGTGTCTCTTCCTAACGTACAACGAACCCTTCCTGCCTTCACAGACACTCAGAAATAAGACCCAGCGCCTGCATAAGTCGGTTTGCTTGCCGGATTCTTCTTGCTTTGCTGTTCATCATTTGTAGATGACGACTCGCGGTCCTCAACATCGAGAGAATCTGCGTGCTTGCGAATATACTCGACCGATCCGGGCCCAAACGCAGGCAGAGGGGCCGCAAACGCCTTGATGGCTACTGCAAGGCGGCCCGCGGGCACGGCGGCCTGCAGCTCAGCTGGGGACGGCACAGGCAGGAACGACACCTAACCAGCAAAAAGGGAGGCAGCACGTTGCGTTAGCTGACAACCCGCTCAGTCCGGCGGGCGACGTACCGAGTCATTTATCTGCTTGAACTGCCGAAGCAACCGCGCCGTGTCCTCCGCCTCCGCCGCAATGCGCTCGCGACGCTCACGCCGCCCATCGCGCATCTCTTCCTTCGTCCCACCGCTGCCGCCAGGGCGCGCGTTCCCATCGCGCAGCGCTTCGAGGTCGCGCTTCGCCACCGTGAGGAACCCGACCGACACGCCGAGCGCATCGTGCACGCCCGCGTCCGCGCCGAGCCACTTGCGTGCGAGAGCGCCGTGCAGCGCCGCGCCGTCGCGCGCGAAGAGGAGCAGCGGTTCTGTGACCTCCGTGTCGTGCTTGCGCGACGCAGGTATGCGCAGGAGCGAGTCGGCAGAGGCGTACAGTGCGCTTGCCTCGAGGTGTAGCTTGGCGAGGAGAGCGGGTGACGGATGCGAGGCGGGGAACGGCGGGCCCGACGCGACGGTGCTATCGTATGAGGATTTTGTCAGCAGCTTGCGGATCGCGAGGGCTTGCGCTGCGGCGAGGGCGAGTCTGTTCACGCGGGATGTCATTTTTTTTGGGGGGGGCGCAGGTGAGCCGCTTTCAGGATGGTGGTGGGAAGAAGGCGCACTTTGATAATGCCGAGGTGACTTCTTTGCTCAGCTCTGGTGGGCGGGCACGTATGTTCTTCCAGCTGGGTGTCTGCTCCGCAGCGGAGAGGGCGACCGTACTGACATGTTCAAAGATGCCGCTCGCCTTGCAGAACTGTGCAACTGCAAACCCGAGCTTCTCGTCCTTCGCCTTGCGTTCTACGTCGGAGATGCCCCGTTCGCGTTCATATGAACCAAGAGCCACAACGTTCAGTCTGGCAAGATTTGAGAGGGCAAAGCCATAGGTTACGAGAGTGAAGACTAGCTCCGCAGAAAGTGAAGGGAGTGACAGTCGTGGGGAGTTATTGAAGAGTTGTGCTGAGAGCGTGGTTCTCCAGCTGAATACTTCGACAAGAATTAGGTGGTGAGGAGGTCAATGCAACGCGAACATACCTGGCTCCTGAGTAGACAGGACGTCTCCGCTTTCTAGACAGTTGATAATAGCATAGAGGTATGGAAGATACTCCTCCAATGTCTTTAAGAAAAAGAGAGAGACATTACCCCACGATAGTACTAGATGAGGTGACGCACCTTGACAAGCCTCAAGTAGTCCTTGTCTCCATCTGTGTGTCTGCTCTCCTTGAGCACCGCACGCAAATTGGCGCGTGCTTGCGTAGCACCGGAAATCTGAGTGGTGTAAACGTCTAAGCCATTAGAAATATGATCCGAAAATGAGAGCGATCCTGTTGTAGGTAATTCGAAAGCGTAAATATTACTGCCCATTGAAGACAACGACAAGGGGAGAGCAGCATTGACTTGGTGCAGTTGATCGCAATCGGGGTCACCGGCGCTATGAACACAGCCCCGAGCCGAGATCGGATCACCACGTGCATTCGGCCTCCCATTACGTCGCCGAGGCCGAATACCTGAGTCAAGTCAAAGGGGGGCTCGAGGGTATATATATTATGCGATGCGAATCAACTCGTCATTTATCTTTGTCCTCTTTCATCCTTCACCATCATCCCCTCGTTCAGGAAAGCTGTCGCATATCCTTCCCAGTCTACGATAATATAACGACTTTTCCTAGCTAGAGCAATATCCCCTAGTCTTTTTTCCAGCGGTGTGCCGTCTTTTATCTGTTTAACCACGAGGTCTGATTCCACAACCTGTAGATTTTTTTTCCCCCGATTCGACTGTGTTCCATCTGGTCTACAGTCTCATGAAGCTCAGGTCATCGCACGCGTCTACACCCACACCAGCTCCCCTTGTGCAGTCGTCTCATCTTACCGGGTTCAGGTTCTCGACTATTGGAAAAAATCCCACCCTCCTGAATAGGATGGGCGATAATGCTCATGTAACTTTCCGCTCGCCTTCCCCAGAACAGGAGCTCTTCCAGAATCGAACCGGCTCATCTCATTCTTTCCCCCGTCAGGGCTTGTCTCAGCCTCTCACTCCAATGGAACGTGATAGCCCTATGAACTCTACCGTCCAACATCAACTGAGGCCATGGGGCTCGACCCCTATGTCCTCTACCTCTACACCTTCCGAATCCCATGACGTCAAGTCCCATCAACGTCTCACGCCTGTCGTTCCTGATCTTCAGTACCCGAGTGTTGCACCGGACAATGCTAGTTGGCCTTCCTTCGCCGAACAATCAGCGCCCATGGATCAGGATTCCCTTCCTCGTCACCAGTCTTCGATGCCCCGAAATTCCACAGTTACATCAGCACCTGGAGGTGGGGGTGGGATCTCTAACGGTGTTATAGACGGTCCAGCACCTTCGCCACCGACTCTTCCCCAACGCTCTCGTAGCCTGGCTTCTACCGAGCCTGAGCAACTTCGTCGACCTGTTGAACACCTCATCAAGTTGGCCTCTGTCCGCGAAGAGCGTATGTCAAGGCAACGTGAAATATTCGACCATCGTTCCCTCGAGCTGTCCACTTTCTCCTCAGAGGCATCGCGAGCGACAGAAACGGTTCAGGCTCAGATCGAACGTGTAAAGCTGCAGGCTGAGGAGACGCGTGAGCAAGCAGGCCGAATGCTTCAGGAGGCCACGAAAACCCGCCAACTGGCGGATCGTCTGATTGCGTCGGTTGATGCGCTTAACGTGGACGTACCGAACGCGAAAAAACACGTAGATCACTTGGTGGAACGTTCCGACCAGATGTCCAGTTTCATGCGCAAAACCTTTGACTGGTTGACTGCTCTGCGCGCCCGGGAGCAGGAAAAGGTCAACGACATCCAAAGAGAACTCGACGAGCAGGCCCTTGCAGAGATTAACCGTTTGGCAAAGATTCAAGAGCAACAACGACTACTGGACGCCGAGCGCCGAAAAAGAGCGGAAGCGGAAGCGCAAGAGAAACTTGAAGCTCTCAGACGAGAAGAGGAAGAACGCAAAGCTGCCAAGAAGAAAGCCGAAGAAGAGGAGGAGGCCGCCAGGAAGAAAGCCTATGAAGAGCAGCGCGCTGCAGTCTTGGAACAGAAGCGCCGGGCCTCTGAAGCACAAGCGCAAAAGATCCAGCGGGAGAGAAGACCCGCTAATGGCTCTGGAGGCGCACCGGCCACTGTTTTCCCAGGCATTGCGTCGGAACATACTAACAACGCTCGGGCGTCAACCTCACTTTCCTTGCCACCTGTTGTTCCTGGTTCTACACGCTCACCTGTTCGAGGCAAAGGTCCGCCGGAGGTTACTGTACCACTCTCCCAACCTCCACCGTCACCCAACAAAGCCAAAACTGTACCAGCATCTGTCTGGTTTGTCCCTGCGCAAACAGAGGTCGGGCGTACCGTCAACACGGACTCTCCATTGAGTTCTACCACCCTCGCGTCGGAGTTGCATCCACGGACAGTCGAGTTATCGCAACGACCACCTATGAATCATACGGCAACACAAGATCAGATACTGCGGCAGGAGCCCAGGCGGGCGACACCCATGTTGGAGCAGCAGCGGGTCGAGATAAAGCGGGAGCCCTCAGTGGAAGAGTTGTCTGCTACGCGTTTGCCGGCATCACCTTCGCGGCCATCATCAGAAATGGAAGATATGGATGACGATCGCCAGCGACAGCTTGCGATCCCGCCGCGCAGAACCCCAAGTCAGGATAGGAACGGAGACCAGCGCAACCAGGCTCCATCTGCGTCGGGGGCGAATTCTCTGTATGTTGCCCAAACCGAGGAGAATCGTCGTCGCAGCGATCCTTCTGCCCCTGTGCCTCCCGAGCAAGTCAACTTGATCCACTCTCAAGACTCTCTTCACAACCGTGCGGTCCAAGGCATGGACATGCGGGACTATCATAGACAAGGTTCTACATTTAGCGATCGATCCCCGCCGCGCTGGAACGATCGAGATCGTCGTTCCCGTTCCCGCTCCCGAAGCCCTTTTCCGAGGCGGCCCCTCTCTCGATCCCCATCGCCTTACACACGCAAGCGAGTTCGTTCGGGATCTCCGCGCTACGATACAAGGCAAGCTTCAGATTACTGGAAGCCGCCACGGTCACAGTGGCGTTCGCGGCTCGAACGGGATAGAGGCCGGGACAGGGAGTTCTACGACTACGATCGCGACAGGCACGGAGACAGCCCTCGTCGTTATCGGTCTCGCCGAGCCGCCGATACCTACCGGCCGTCACACTCGCCGGCGCCCCCATCACCGCGACTATACCGACCGTCTCCGAGACCTGGCTATCATGACCGCTCCCCCTCACCAGACCACGAGACCCAGCGATTCGTTGGCCGAGATGCGCAAGATCGGGAGTCTGAACGAATCAATACCAACACACGGCACTATCAAACGACTTACGAAGCAGAAGCACGTCATAATGTCGAGAGGGACGAACAGCAAAGGCGGCAACGGCTCACTCCAAGCCCAAGCGATCGTGACCGGACTCGAACGCCCTCACCGAGGTTAGCGGAGGCTGCTGAAGTGGGTTTACTGGACCGAATTGACATGAATGCAACAGAAGATCGTGGACGCGGCCGAGGTCGGGTGCCACATGGCGCAACTCGTGGCGGTCCTAACCCTCGGCGTGGCTCGCGGGGAGGCCCTAGCAGTAATCGTGGTCGTGGCACTGTATCTGGACCTACGCCTGTCTTGTTGTCGCGGATGACTGGGACTACGATCCATGGAACACGCCCAACACATGCGCCCTCATTGTCTGATCGAATGCAACAAGACTGAACCCTCCTCGTCGAACCCGCAGTCTCCCGATTTGACCTCTCGTTGTGATGCCTGGTGTTCTGTTCCACCGGGTATTCGCGCTTTTGGTGGTGTCGGAGTTCTTTTCTTGTTTGGTCTTGCCTGTTTGCACTTTCCCTGTCATTGCCGTGTTCGTAGGTCCCTGTTTCATGATTTTTCACTGGAAAATCCGCTGGGGTAGGTACCCGTTTTCTTTCACTCTTAACCTCCGTTGTCCGGGGATTATTTATTCCTCTTCGGCAGTCGAATTATGTCCTGTACAGTATGCACCATTTACAGGACCTTATATTTATGTCCGTGCGACGTGGTTCTCACTCTGCATGTGAGCGTTGAGATCTTGAGAGACGAACCGACATCTACATGTGTTGGGTTGACCCCACATGCAGCGCTTCATACGTTCTGTGATACCTTGGTGACGAATCTTTCCGCGATTCATGACGATCGCTTGCACTGCAGAAAGGGGAAATCGGTGAACAGAGGGCTATTTTGATATCGGTGGGTGGGCCGAGTCAAAGTGACGGCCCGGGCCCGTCATGTGATTACGTCACTCCAAGACGCGGGAAACGACGCCCGAGACCAGCAGGTCGCTCACGACCGAGTTAACCTCGTCCGCCTTATGCGGCTCCTCGACAAGTCTGTGCGGAATGGAGTACGCAACGCAGCTGGATGTAATGGCTAAGATTGGACGGTGTGCTACAGGTGCGTCCCCTATTCAGTCCTACCTCGTCGGAAGAAACTCAACGCATACCTTGTAGCGATTCAAGATTACTGGAAAACGTAAAGCTCGATAACCAGATTCAACTTTTGGCGTAAGTGTTCTTCGCCCTATCTCGAAACTCAAAAATAAGGGGACTTTGGCACCGACCGCATGAAAGCTCGGGAACTGCCTCGCGGACATCCGTGACCTGCTAGACGGGTCGGACACTTCTATGCTATCCGCTAACGAGGTGCGTCGCTTCATGTATACTAAAATGCGTTTATCGATTTCCCTTCCCTTTGAGGGTCGCTCCTGAACCCTCGCGTCCAGAGACGAACGGTTCCTTCCTACCATGTCGCACCATTCCCCTTCCATTACCCTAGAACCCGATCTGCCAACGGCCCAACGCCTGACACCAGCCTCACAAGTCACCTCGAACTCGAATCATTTCACCACTGACAATGCGGAGGCTTCCACAGCCACAGCTGCAGGAAATGTTCATCTACTCCTTGGCTCGGCCGACGAACTGAGGACCTTTCTGCCGCCAGAACGGAAGCCGTCTGCAACCGGCGCGCACAGCATGAGGGGACCGACACGGCGTCGGCGTCTGCACTGTAGGAGGAGCTGGCGATGCAGCTGTCACAAAGGCGTGCTTCGGCGCGGCGGAGGAGAAGGTGGGTGCGAACCTGGATGTGATGAAGCGGGAAGCGCGTGCGGCTGCGGGATCGTCGCTGGAAGGCACTCGGAACGACGTGTCTGACGATCTCGAGCGTCGTCGTCGTCGCGATCTCGCTTTTGGTCGCGTTTTTTGTCATTCGGTTCACACGAGAGGCGATGGGAGATGATCGTTGGCGTTATAATGGACCAGTTACGTTTTCTGGTTATGTGTCGGCGATTTTATTATTGCTCAACAGACTCACGTGAACTGAATTTTGGGTTTAGCCGAAAAATACGACTGAAAAACAAAAGTCCTACAAGACGCCAACTTGAAGCGTTTGGTCCCGTCTATTAATCTGTCTGGGCACTTTTCATCTGCTTCGTTGTCGCGTGGTTGATTATGGTGACATAGAACTGCCCCTTCTGGCCTTGCCGTTCCTTGACACATGGGAGATCGTGTGCCCGGAAGACTAACAAAGGGGATAAACAGTTATCAAGGCATCAACGAGTTAAGATTTCAGTTCATACCAATCAAATGCGGGCTACGCTTTCCTGCGATTTGGCAACTTAAGTGCTGTCCAAGGACGGTTCTTGAGCGAGCGTCGCTACACAAAAAGAAGGGATCGACGCACGCTCTTCCCAAGTTTCGCGATGCTGATAGACCCGGGCTGGGGTACTAGTGGGTCACTGTCAAGAAAATCACGGCTTAATGATCGATGCTCTGCGAATAGTCAGTCATGAAAATTAAGATGGAACCCGTTACAGAGTTATGATCGCCGTACTTACTATACGATTACCTCCTGAAAACACCTGCGAGCAGAAAAGGTGCGTGTTGAAACCTGTCAAGGGCACCCGTCAGGCTGCCTGAGTACATTTCTCCAATAGTCGATAGCGCGGACGCCCCGGCCCCCGTTCATCGTTTTGGATTGTTACCTCTCAGCGTTCTGAAGGCCCAACAACTATCCCACCAAATATCTGTTTTATTTTAACTTAACTTATACTTATACTTATACTTATACTTATACTTATACTTATACTTATACTTATACCGTGACTAAGGTTTGCAAGCCTGAGAAAAAATACCTTATGGCCGCTACGCTGCCTGTTTCGACCCGCACAGCAGACAAAAGCACCTTCTGCCATCTCCCGCAGCCCCCCATGTCTTTCTTATTCGTAGAACCTCAGTCCAGAGTGGTTTAGAGATCCACTCCAATAGTCTACTCGCCCAATTCGATATACGGCTCAAAACATCTGCAAGTCGCTATTTGGCTTCTTCGAGAAAGGTCTCGACTTTTGTTTGAGTCTCATGTGGGATCTCACGTCTCACACTGATCGTTCGATCTTCAGGCGAGGTATTGAGACCATGTCCGAAAATTGAACATGCCGTTTATCTTGGCTGATTGCTTCCCCCTGAAGCATCGATTCTTTATGCAAACACCACTGCAAGGCAAACTGCTGATTCCCCATTTAGCCCACCTTTTGAACCAACTACGACGAGAGCAGCATGGGGTAATGTCAGAAATAATCTAGGAAGAGGTACGCGTTTGCACATTCTAAACTATGGCCCGGGGGCTACAGCCGTTGCAGAGGCTAAGCCTCCATTCCATGGATATTCCGGATAACGACGTTATCAAACCCTTGAACATGGGAGAGAAGCTAGGAACATATTGTTCGACGGGCAGCTCTGTCTATAATAGGAATGTAAATCGAACGATGAGGCAGGAACGGAAGATCTCAAGGATCTATCGCAAAATATGCCGATCATGCAGAGAGCATCTCGAAGTCCCAGGCATACTTGAAGAAATACCGTTCGCAGAAATATACTCCCTCTACCGACGTTTCGGTTTTGACGCACTAAGACCCACGGTCAGCGCGCAGGAGTCAGCAAGGCTAAGTGATCGGTCTCAGACCTCCCTGAGCGCCCCCAAGTCCCCATGTTCTCAGGACATTCCAAAAGGTTCGGGGGTGAGATCCGCAAGGTTTATTTCGTGGTTGACAGTTGACGGGAAGATTTTCCGGGAAACTGAGTGGCCGGACCGGAATTCTCAATAGCTGAGAATCCGGGGAGATGGATGTGACTCTTGATGTGGGTGATATGTTGATGGTATGTCAGTGTTATTACAGTGTTTCAGATCGATAGAACGCTTTTCCTGGTGTTGGCCGGTCTACGCCGGAGCGACGAAGGAGCGGCGGCAAAGAGCGTAGTCTGGTCGTTCCCCTTGTCGTTCCTCTTTTTCATGCAGCAATCTGTCCACCCAAGCTTTCGGCTAGTTCAAGGAGCCAGAACACCTTTATTTTGTCCACCCACAAAACCCAGTAATTGCCAGGGTCAGTGATGAAGTTCATCAGCTCGCTCCAGGAAGGTCCCACCCGCCCATCGCGACCTCGCCTCGGAAACGCAGATCCCTCATCCCCGATCGAGAAGCGCCCGGTTTCTGTTCAGTCCGCTAGCTTGGAGATTTTTTCTCACCACTGCCTCTACTATGCACAAAGATACTACATGTCCCTGTACTATGTGCCAGTCCTTCCCTCCCGGCTCACTGCACCAGAAAACTTACCAAAAGTATCTCGGATAGAGTTATCCTCATTCTCCGCTACCCCACTCATTTTTTGGGAATGCGCTCCGTTGCAGTAACATGAAAATGGCTGTCCTTCCGGTCATGGAATCTTCACATCGCAGTACAGTACCCTGATAGATCCCATCTTCTGTCCTCACCTGTTACTTCACCCCACCTTCACTTATGGCTCGTTATTTTCAAGTCCCAAATCCATACAACGGTACAACCTGGCGAGGTTCACTACTACCCATCGTCGTCGGGCTACCCTCACGCGCCCCCTTGGTCTGACTTACAATTACCCTGCGGGAAAAACCTGTGCCTATGACACCGGCTAGGAGCTTTCTCGCAGCAATGCTCCTCGTAGCGGGGGCCTTTCTAGATTCCAGCTTCCGCAAGCACGGAGTCATTCACTAGCGCACAAAGGTACGACAAGTTTTATCAAGTTCCGGACGAGGTTAACCTTCTTGAGGGGTTTACGGCAGGTACCCCACCCGTCCGTCTCTACATTTACATCCTACTCACCGGGCACAACGCCGAGCTTCTCAAACGTTCTTCTTCCTCTCGCCCTGCCGAGCACCCGTATCGGTGCCAAGACTCGCAAGTAAGACTTTGTCCTCCCGGCCTCTCCGCAGCCGACCTGTCCTCTGTCCTTCATGATGCCAACCCTCGCCACCTGTGCTACGCTCCGAATCGTCTCGCCGCACCTTTCGGCCTCTCTTGCTTCCGCGTGCGTACTGTGCTTGTCCCTTATATCTTATTGCATTCCTGTCACCTTCGACGATGCACTCCCGGCTTGTGACGCACAACGCACCGTGATGCTCTGTGTTGACCTACAGCACTCGGGCCAGGTACCAGAGGGGTTCTCTGTCGAGGCAGTGGGCATCACCGTTGGTAGGGATGGGGGCGCGTATGCGCCATCTTCCGAGGGACGGCAAGTCACTGCCGGAGTTGTTCCCGCTTCGTTTGTGCGCGCACGAACAATACAATTTACTCTCCGCCGTCGAGCCTGTCGGTTCCCGTTTCCCGATATCCGAAGAGGAAGCGCACCTTGTGTGCCCGCGTCTTTTCTGGGCGAGGAGCTACGACGCTTAGTCACAATCGCTATTCGCTGACAGTCGCTCTCAAGCTCTCTCTCACGGAAACGATGCCGGGTAGAGGTCCGTGGGTGGAATCGAATTTGTCGTTCTATTGTTGTCCCTTTCAGAGAACATTAACGGCACCCTCTGTTCATGTGTGTTTTACTGCCTATAGTTTCTCATTTGCAGCGTAATTCCATTTTACTTCCCAAACGCGCCCACATTTGCCCCTGTTTGCTTTTCTAGGTACCACAGCCTGAAGACACGCCAAAGATGTAAAGATATCTCAGCGTTTGCCCAAAGTTACTGTCACCACTGTAATGTAACTAGTCATGTCACGTCCTTCTAGATTTTTCATCAAAGCCACCCTGTTCGCCTAGCCGATCCCTGCAGAGTGGTGCAATAAAGAATAAATTCCTAGCTCATGCTGTTGCCCTGCACTAGCAGCAGCACAGTCAACACGTTGCAGGTTCGTCTCAAAAGAAACACCAGTGATGTTGTCGACTCGTCGTCGCATCCAGCATAACTAGAAACAACGAAAGTGGGCCAAAACATGACATGCGGGATTTCGGAACATGATGGACTTCCCGAATGACGGAATGGGGCCCGACTGGCAGTAGGCATCTTGTTGCTTGCCAATGTAAGTTACCACCTGCGGAATTCAACACGAACATCATATCACGGCCATTTTTCCAGTGCCATTTGGTGAGAAACAAGAATGTCGTGAAACACGTTCAAGTGAACAATACACTTCGGGTCTATGGAGAGGCAAGAGCAACGGCGATATGTTTGACTTCATGCTGATCAGAGCACTGAGAGCCGGACGCCCCGTACGATGTACCTCAGCCAAACACGACGACAAAGGCACGCTCTCCGCCAGTGACTAGTGACTGTCATATTCGTATTCGGTCCCGCGGTTTTCTCCCATCCACATGCTGCGTGCGTGCACTTTCCCTCGAGGCTTACCTGACACGCTCCCCTTTCCGTTTCACATATGCGGGTGGCTCCGAGTCATGGTCAGGGTAGTTCGAGACTCAGTGCCATACGGGCCCGCGGATGTCTTCCTCGCTCACGCTAGAAGTGCCGCCACGGAGTCGTTGTTCGTTATCCTCTCCGGTTCCTTGAGGTACTCGTCGTGTGCTTGTCGTGTAGTTAATCTCCGTGGTGATGGTTTATGATTGGTTGGGACAGTTCATCACCTGCTGCCTCACGGGACTACTACCAACGCGGCATCCTGATTGACCACAAAGAGAGTGAGATAACCGCCTGTCCCGGAGCTCGATGCGCTGCCTCATATCTCAGGCGTGGTGCCACCATGAGGTTCTTGGAGGGAGTTCCTTCCGTGTATGATACCCTAAAATATAATTGATTGCACTAAACGATAATACAGTCGAGGCTGGAGCCATAAGATCTAAAGAACATAACCAACATCAAAGGGACGCAGACTCAATCTGGGCAGCCTGGAATCAAACGGTTACTCTCAAGGAGTAAGGGGATCAAAAAATTCATGACAGTCCAAGAGTAGTCTGAATCGAGTTACGCGAAGGACGCGCGCCGCGAAGTGCACTCAAGGACGTCCGCCTGCAGGCCATCATCAAGGCTCCTCATACACCACTTGCACCGGCCAGTGTGTACATCACCAGCCCCAGAAACGCAACTGCCACGGGACATGAGAAAGTAACATTCCGTCACAATACTCTGCCCAATTGACAGTTAGGCCAGATATCTCTGTAAACTGAAATGGTGCAAGGGAAACACAAAGACGGGAGTGAGGGGATTCTAGGTTACAACGATACAGATCGTCATCCGATATCGTCATACAACCCTGATCCACTTAGGCCTCTGTGTCCGCCCCGAGGGGCGGGAGTGGTGCGATAGAGCAAGACGGCACTGCGATAAAACGAGCGGATGATGCCCAGTCCTCGCGGCAATCCCAAGCCCACGTGTCCCCAACCCTCAGGCCGAAGGCCATCGCTGGGTAAAAACGGGTACCGTAGGCGAGTTTCTGGTACGCCGCTCTGCGCGATTAGCACAGGGCCCTGCTAGAGCCGATCGAGGAGGACGAATACTCAGACCTTAGCCCGCTCACGAGGGAGATGCACTGGCACCTGTACGGAGAGAGCATCGCGGCTTTCGGACTGTCATCGATGCAGGAAAGAAAGGAGGGGCAATTTTTATATTACTGCGTGGGGAGTTGGGTTACATAATCCCCATGGTACGGTTCTCCCCCACTGACATTCATTGTGATCGTGATGATGATGCACGCGCAGATAGCATAAGAAAACGTTAGAGCTATCATATTAGGGTATCTACAACGCTCGTAGGTTTGCCATGATAGACATGCAGCAGCCCTGTACTAGTCCCTGGTCTTCGATATTCGTTTTACGTAGCAGAACTCGCGTTCTAGTTCTTGAGCAAGATGTCGTACACCCATGACTCAGTTGTGGGGTCACCTGGTCGATCGATGCGGGAAGAAAGCGGCCTGCGTGCTTATTATATCGACTCCAGAGCGCACGACGACGCCTTCCTTGACGTCTTCTCTCCCACATTGCAATAGTAGAAGGGTCAACCGGTCAAGGCCGACAGTTTTTTTCGAGAAGCCCGATATAAAGGGGTCATTCCCTTTATTGTCCCCATTTCGAGTCGTAGACCGTTCTCATTCCAATTCCCAACACCCGGACGATGTTACTTGGGCGACAACTGCTCTGGACAGCGTCGCGCGGCTCGCGCGGATCAGTGGTTCCTCAAGTGCTGTGCGTCTCATCGCGTTGGCTTACGGGGGTAGTCTCACTGATGTAAACGTGCTCCTGCCGCATGGTGACGCAGAACGCGCTCGATGGCGACCGCACCGCCCATCGAGTTCGCGCAGCGTCATGTCACCAAGGGCATAGCCCGCCTCTCCGAAAACGTCATCGAAAGAGCCGAGGGTTCGTGGGTCACATTCCGGGGCGGGCGAACGGTACTCGACTTTACCTGTGGCATTGGTGTTACAAACCTGGGTACGTCACTGTAGGAGTCTTGCTCCACGGTTTGGCGCTGAGGGTCGACGTCATCCAGGTCATTGTCACCCAAAAGTAAGCAAAGCTGCGGCGGAGCAGTGTCTCAACCTTGTACATGGCCAGGTGACTCGTCTCCTGTTCCATCTGCCCTCTTCTGAGTGGGGAAACTAGTGCGCGATCGCGTATCACGATCCGTATCTGCGCCTCATCGAACGTCTGCTCACTATCGTGCCGCACGCCTCGCTCGACTCGTTCTTTTTTACGAACTCGGGCTCCGAGGCGGTCGAGGCTGCGCTAAAAATGGCCCGTGCCATCACGCGCAAGCAGAACATCGTCGCAATGCAGGGCGCGTTCCACGGGCGCACGTTCGGTGCGATGGCGGTGACTAAGAGCAAGACTATCTACGCCGACGGCTCCTCTCCTCTCATGGTGCGTCCCTCTTCCACACAACCATCCCCCCTCGTTTTGTTTGGCGTACCAACCCTGTCTGACGTGCGTGATATCGCAGCCGGGCGTGGTGACGGCACCGTTCCCGTACTGGCACCACTTCAACTCCGCACCAGGCGCGGACGACGCCGAGCTCGTGCGCGCGTCCTTGTACCAACTGGAACTGCTACTCCTTCAGCAGAGCGCGCCGTCGGACACCGCCGCCGTCATCGTCGAGCCTGTGCTCGGCGAGGGTGGGTATGTCCCTGCACCGCCAGCCTTCTTACATGGCCTGCGCGACATCTGCGACAGGAACAACCTGCTTCTCATCATCGACGAGGTGCAGTGCGGGTTTGGGAGGACCGGGCGGATGTTTAATATCGAGTATAGCGGGGTGCGACCAGATTTTCTGATTATGGCTAAAGTGGGCCTATTTTGTCGCTGCATCTCCCTCGGTGACATGATGTCTGAGCTTGACAGGGCCTTGCAAATGGGTTCCCGCTTAGTGCCGTTGTCAGTTCGAAGGATCTGACAGATAAACTTAAGCCGGGGTCGGTGGTGAGACCCCGCCCTACATCTATCGAGGTGGCTGTGTATTAAC